>CM034146.1:195742870-195785396 GCA_019776745.2 Taxus chinensis | reverse complement strand
ATCTCAAAACCAGTCACCAATTGAAGTATTTTTTCCATGTTTGGTAAAGGATAATTATCCTTCATTGATGCTCTGTTCAAATTTCTAAAATCCATCCACAACGTGATATCACCATTCTTTTTTCTAACTGGCACTAAGTTTGCAATGCAAGAAAAATACCTTATGGGCTGAATAATCCATCCATCCCTCAGTTTCTTCAGTTCTTCTTACATTTTAAGAGATAGGAGTGGATTGATCGACCTCTATTTCTTCCTGAATGGATTTGCATTAAATTCCAAAGGAATTTCATGTTGAAACAGATCCTCTCTATATGCCTTTAGTTCAGAATAAGACCAAGCTAGGCAATCTTGATATTTTTTCAACAATTGGACATAAGACAACTTCTCCTCCGTGTTCAAATTGCTTCCGAACCAAATCTTCCTTGGTTTCTCCTTTGTACCAAGTTCATGCTCCTCAACATTCCTTGAGGCTGTTATATGTTTGTTAATAACGTAATCAACATTATCGAATTTTGATTCAAGAGCAAATAGTCCTCTAGGAATGGTATTAGTTTTCAGTTGGATGATGTCTTTGCCAAACAAAGTTTCTTTACCCTCTGCTACAAACACCATTAGCTCCTTATAAATACACTAATAAAAAAACTCCCCTTTGTTATGCAAAAATATTTTGACATGAACATCATCATCAATTTTTTTCCAATGTTTAATGTTGTCAGGGACAGATGGCTGTGTTAACACTTCAACATCATATTCACAATATGGGGACATTGCACATTTATCAATCCGATATCCCAATATTGCAAGCTTGTCTTCCATAAAATTGAACTTCCTATCATGATGCACAATACTATTAGAATCAGACATCTCAATCAAGTCCCAGATTGCATGCTTGTACTGTTTCATTCTCTGATTTTTAGTAGCATACAATGCTTCATACCCAACAATGTTGTTAGTACACTCAAAGTTAAGTTTGAAAGAAAAAACAAACTCTTCCAAGCATGGAGAAATCAGAACTACACCAGCACCATTTCCAAATTTGGAGCAAGCTTCATCAAACAACAAAGTCCATGGTGAGCCTAATTGTTCAAAAATATTGCATTGATCCATTTTTTTCTCTTTCCCATCAACAAATATGAAATTTTTTTCATCATTAACACTTGTGTACAACACTTATTAAGATGCATTGTTGGGATCTTTAATGAGGTGCAAAATTTTCTTTTCTCCATACAACTTGACAAGGCCTTGCCCTCAATTGGGATGGTGGACATAGGACATACCCATTTTGAAACACTACCACCAACACTTGTAGCCCATTTTCTATATAATAACATACTCCCACTTGGTTAGGCAATCGAATAATAACAACATCAAGCTTTCAAGTTTCTACCTGGATAGGCTACAAGTTGTACCACCAGACGTTTCAAACATCCCACTATTAGAACCTCTCTGGAATCCATGGCGGTACACTTTCCATATGTTGTTATTACTTTGATATCCATTTCATTCATGACCACAAGAGGCATGACATTGTATGATGCTCCTAAATCAAACATACAGTTGTGTAGCAATCTGTGCTTAATTATCAAAGTAGTGGAGAATGGGTCTACATTTAGCTGAGACTCTATCAAGGATGTTTCCAAATAAACCTTAGGTGGTTCACCTAGTTCTTCAAATTATGGTGGTGTTTCTATCTCTTCGATGATTGGAGGAGTTCTCCACAATGTTTAACATTTCTGCATCGGAGTACTCTTCTCTTCTTTCAACCCTAAAATATTCAAATTCCCTTCTTTCTTGTGCTCAAGAATCCTAAGCAGCTAAATAATTGGAACACTAACTCTTGATCTGACTCAAAATTTGGGGCAATGTCATATGGAACACACTTTAGCAAGGCAGATATTGGGAGGGAGACTGAAAAAATCATTAGATGGCATGGGGTTTTTGTTAAGTTTTGGGCATGAGGAGAAGTATGGATCTTGTTGAGGACATCAAGGCGTTTGGAAGGTATATATTTCTTAGGAAACTCTTTAGGAATACTAGTAAGTAATGGATTTTTAGGTTTTGCTGGAGACCCCGCTCCTTTGAAAAATCTTCTCCTAGTATTACAATAATTCTATTGAGCCACAACAATGTTCCATCAATAATTACATATCCTCCTTCAGATGTAATTACTCCATCATAATTCATTATCATTAAAGATCTTAAGTATTTAAATTCATTATTGGGCATTTTAAAATGCTTGTATAGTATCTACTTCTAAAGTATGAGAGGGAAGGACGAAGAGGTAGCCGGTGGATGTAATCCCAAAAATCAGTAGTAGTTCTTAGCACTTATTACCTCATTTAAAGTTGCTCCGTGTTGTGATCTTGTGGAGCAACCCATCATACAGACATCTTCATCAGTATTATCAGTATCCATCTTCCTATTTTACTTTCTGATCTACTTCACATGGAGCATGCGGCCATGAAGCAATTTATCACACCAATCAATTAAACATGTTTTTTCAACCACAACAACTTTAGTAGGCAAATGATCAGGCACAATTCTATGTTTTACCTAGGCTTGGCGTTGTTTATTTCTAAATACAATAGGTACATTTCCTATATCATAAGTTATCTCCTCATTTGTATGATGATTTGTAAATCTATCTTGGGCCTTGTTATTTGTGTTAACCCTGTGAACACTACTGCCCAATTCCTTTCTCTACCCAGGAGAGTTTGTATGACATTTCTTTGACAACCCCTGTCAAAGTTTTCACAACTACCTCCAAATCAGCATCCTTACTTGCTCGAGGTTTTTTTGGGTTAAACCAACTTCACACCCTCCCTCTTCGGAGGTTTTCTAATGGATTTAATTTTATTCTCAATTTGTAGAGCCATGGTGAAGGCCTGCCTCAAATTAGTAGGGTTTTTGCCCCTCAAATAGTAAGTAGCTTTTTTTATGAAATGCATATGAATAATTTATCAGACATGATTCATCACATGGCCTCAAATTAATAGGCAATATCCTCAATGTATTATTAAATCTTGTGTTGAAATCATGCACTGATTCATTAGGATTCTTCTTGATATTTTCAAACTCCAATTAAAGAAGCCTAGGGTCTGTTTTATCACCATAATACAATCTAAATGCATTATTCATTTCCATCCAAGAATCAATGGAATTATCTGGTACAAAGACTTTATACCAGTCCCTTGCATCTTCTTCGAAAGTATGAATAAACAACTTGATATATACATCTTCAAATTCAATCTCAAAGTCTTCCATCATGTTGATAAAAAGCTTTAAGTGTTGATCACCAGTTATAGCATTATTTCCTTGGAACTTTGGTAGTCTATTTCTTACATCTTGGGGAACTACATTTGGATAACCAGCCATCCCTCTAAAATTTATAGGACCAAAGGTATTTATAACCAATGGAGGTGTGGGGGGGGGGGATGGGCCATTTTGATTTGAGGACGTGAACTTAGAGGAGAATCAAACTAATAAGGTACAAGGGGTCTTTGAAACACATAGGAGTATAAATTTCAAAATGGCTATCCCTTAAAGGATTTGTTTCTTGGAAAACCCTATCAACTTTTGTAAAACACAGGGGAAAAATCAGAAGAAAAATTTTCAAATTCAAATGAAGGCCCCTGTCCAGATGGAGAATTCAATTACACAAAAAAGACTACCTGATTTAGAAGCACTTGAATGGAGATCGTCAATGATAGGTTGATCACCTTCATCAATGGAGATATCTCTTTTCTTGACTACTAATCTCTGACAACTCTCCAGGATTTTCCTTCTGACTTTGAATTTATATCTATGGAAATAATTCCCTAGCATGATCCTTAGTGAAGAAAGATCTTCTTCCTTCCATCTTTGCAAAGATTAGTAACAAATCTCACTTGATAGAGGTTAAGACACTAGTATTGATCAAAAATCAGATCAACATGGAGTCGCCACTAAGGATTTCCACCTTAGTTATGGAAATGCACTACAAAATATGCTCTGTAATATGTTTGTCAACACTAAAAACTAGAAATGGAATGATCTGACATTCCTTTACAAGATTTATTAATCAAACTTAGTGAAATAACTATGGAAATTAGAAATATTGCACACATCACTTGTAACTTTGAACATTTCTTAAAATCTTGAACACAGGATGATGTTGAAAAAATGTACTAGCACCTAGAGTGTATAAGAAATGTCTACCAAGGTCTGAATATGAACTGTAATCACAATTTCCCTAGAAATGGTGCAAGAATGGTCTTTAGTACCCAAATTTATTCTCCCTCAGAAGCTTAGTAGCATCACAGATTTGATAGGAAGCTTAGAGTCAAGTAGATCATGTTGTGTGTTGTTCTGTAGCCTCGGGAAGAAATGCAGCTTGCTCTTTTTCCCTCAGATGTGGAGAAATGGATAGCACCCTCAAGAGGATTTGTATCTATTCTCACTAATTTATGGTTTTGTCCTTTCAACCAGGGTGAGAGGACCCCGTTGTAGCATTTTGTTTGTGGAGGAGATGGAGATGTCCTTTTCTTGTAGAGTTATTAAGAAGACCTTGAAGAAAATATGATCAATACAACAAAACCTAACTCTCACGAGTTGTCACCCTAGACAATGGAGATATTTTCTAAGCAAGGTTCAGGCCACTAAAGAAATGAAAACTTGATTGCTTCTGTGTGTTTTAGTAATAGAAGTTATGCATTTGTACACACACATGAAAAACAAGGGTAGTATGGGTAAGATTTTTTTTTTAAATGAATTTTTAGTGGGAGGTGAGGTATAATGAACTTGATTCTCCATGTATTTGAGATATTTTACAAAAAAATGAAGGCTTAATCAACAAAAATCTTCATAATAGCTAAAATGTTCCTTTAGCCAGAATGTGTGCTTCAATGGAGGCCCAGATCAACACGTTTTCACACAAAATTTTAGAATCTGAAATGAAGGCTCAAATTGAAAAACTTGAATGAACATTATCAACCTATATTTTATCATGCTTCTAAGATACCCTCTAAGAAAAAAATCCCAATGCTAACAAACAACCTTCTTATCAATCATGCTAAGAGTAAAGTGATCATTTAACTATTTGTAATTATTTCATTATCAAATGAAATTTCTTCTGATAAATGAAATTACAAATGCCACCAAACTATCACGGGGAAAATATCTTTTGTGATTCACAAAGATTTCAATGTAATATTGCAATGGGAACAATAAAAAATATTTGCAGATATTCAGAAATGAAGCAAGCACAATTTTTCCTAAAATCAACACAGATTAACTCAAAACGCTTGATTAAATTCAGCAATATTAGGTGGTGTGGAAAGTTTTGTTAGTCGGGACACTGAATCACATGCACCCACACAAATGAAAATTATAGATCTGATTTTATAAGCTTCAAGTTCATTTGGTGTGATTATAAGATAACATGGGTACTATGCTCCAAGTTTTGGGACTTGCAATACTTTAGATAGACCTCCAGAGAAAGCTAGTTCTTGCTCCTAGAATTACTAACTGCCACAATCCACTCTAACAATGCAGGCAAAAATCAACTTCTTAATCTAACTTTCCAAGGGACCAAGGAGAGACATTCATAAAAAATGAAATCCTACACTAAATTGGTGATACACAAGAAAAGGAGGGACTGAGGGTAGTCTTCTTGTAAAAGTGTGCGATATAGAAGCAAGGGCTAGTGATAACAGTTCTCCAAAATCTAGCAAAATTGCATTCACAACAACATATCAAACATACACAATGATAATGGATCCTTGACTCTGAGCATAAAAATAGATAAAATATTCTTTTAATGAGAATGTTGAAAGGGTAAGAAGAGTGCGAACAAACATGTCGGCAAGGGAGGATGCATTCATAAACTTGTATTTTATTGCTTCACGATATGCATAGTTCAATCTATTACAAGATAAGGTCATCTAGATCACCATGCAAGGAGTCCACTGTCAAGATGCCTACAACAGCATTGGCTGCAAGTAAAAGCAATCATTGAAAGAGATTTGTTACAATAAAAAACCCTCATTTACAATGATCCCAACACTCCAATTTATAGAAAAATAGGAAGAGAGGGAGAGAGGGAAAATGGAAATCTCTGAAATATGTCTTTCCACCACTTCCCGGAATAGGTATTAAATGGAGCTGAAATGATATTTTTTTGCTTGTAAAAATGTTCCCCATATTGTCCCAACTGACTTGCAGCCTAGTTAAATATGTCATCCCATGCTTCATCTGAAGGCATCTAACTACCAAATTAATACATTATTTTGAATGTGGCCACGTTTTCAGGAAAATATCCATCTATCCTTCATCAAATATGTAGATTCATGATTTTTTTGAACTTCAGGCTTCAAGGACATGATTCCAACAGTACCAATGGATTGTGTGATTTCGCGCTGAGAAATACAAAATTTATGGTCTTCTGAGTGTGAGCAGCTATGTTCAGGTCTACTAGGTATTTTCTATCATTTGATTGACCCAATAAGTCATTAATTTACTAGAGCTGAATTTGTTTCTGGGATTTCACGCATTGGATGGGAGAGTTTTAATATATTCTATCCTCAGCAAAATTAAGAAAGTCCAATTTTATGAAAATCAGAGTTCATGGAGTCAAAATTTATGGCTTGTTTGAAGTTTGGAGGTCAAACATAACTGACTTTTTTCTCTTTAGTGTGAGGGTATTTTATAAGCAAGGTTAATCGGGTCCAACGTGTCCTGAAGCTGTCCTAGACACATTCTTTCGTAATAGAAGTTATGCATCACCCAATTTGGGTAAGACCTTGTTCTTATGCATCTACTATTGACTGTGAGGTCTATGATTACAGCTGTTGACCTATGCATTCTCCGCATCTCATTTAGCTTGGGCTCTTTGTGTGGCGATTTCACCTTTTCGCCTCAATGGAAGTCTCGACGTCCCGACCGTCTCGGACACAAACTTCTAAGCATGCCAAAATGCAATGCTCAAATTGACTTTCAAAAAATTATCAACCTATTTGTGTGTCCCGCCTAGATACCGCTCAAAGGATAAAAACTATATTTTTTTGTAAAACATGCTAGGAATGAACCCATTTTTCAGATTTTTTTTTCATTTTCAAACGAAATCTTCTTTGGTAAATGAAATTCCCTAGATGCCACAAAGTTATCAGAAGAAGCCATTAATATCTTGTGTGACCTCAAAAGATTTCAATGTATTTTTGGCCTTGAATCAAGAAAGACTATTGGCTCAAGACATTTTTGAAAATGAATTTGACACAATGTTATCCAAAAATTAACACAAATTAAGGGGTGAAATTTGGATTAAATTCATCAGCAGGAGGAGAGTTTCTAGATCAATCTTAGAGCTTGTCAATGGTTGTACACTTGCAACCACCTTCACATGATCAAATTTAACAAAAAATAAATAAATGGGTTCCTTAGATGGTTTCTCATAAAAATAGGCTCTATCAAACTTTTCCCTTAGGAAAATAACTCCCGACCTCTGACACTCCAACCATTTGCATCAAAATTTCATGCAATTCATAACATTTAATCTACAAAAGAGTTTCCCCCTCAAAAAAAAAACATTCAAAGCACCATTGCTTGTTGTGATTTTGATCATGATTCCAAAAATCAGATTTGTAAAAAAATTTGTAAGGCGCCCAGAGGGAAAATATCTTCAAATATTTCCCAACATTCAATTCTTTCATCTAGTAAATCACTCTTCATCTCACGTGGCCAACTACTTCCTTCTCTAATCCGTTAAATCTAGTTTTTTGCGTGCCAAGGAAGGAAAGATCAGAAAATCTGATTGAACCCGATAGTCAGATTACATCTTAATGGTAAAATAGGGTTTTCAGAGCTTCCCTACCAAATCAAGATATCAAAATAATTCTCCTCTTTCTTTGGTGTGTAGGAGACGTCAAGAAAATATTTAAAAAACCATAAAAATTTGCATCCCCAGGAGCTTTAGAGAAAAATGGTGAAAAATAAGATACAAATGCATAGTTTTCATTGATTTCCTTTTTGAATTTAAATCGTCCACGTGGGAATCTGAGTTGAAAACGGGCCTGGGGGCTCCCTATTACCTTTTAAACTTTTGGAAAAAATGCAAAATTTCTCATTTTTCTCTACCCCTCCGCCTTGAAAACTGGGATTGACACATGTCCCAATGTGGGTCCCAACGGAACCATACTTCCTTTTCAAACTTTAACCCCTTTTCTCACAAAAGGAAATTTTTTCCAAATGTCCCCCAGAAGCTCGGCTCCCCACCTTTTGACTTTTCAAAATGCCATTTGTCTCAATGGCACATGTTGAGATGGTCCCTAGAAGTAGAGACCCCAAACAATCATGGTCTCAACATGTGTTTCAGTCCAATAGAGTCTGTTAAAAAGTTTGATGTTTAGCGGAAAGCGCCATGTGTCTAGGGTCTGAGGTAGTCTCCTTTGGCTATTGAAAAGTCTGAGCAAAGGGAAGAGTGAGTGAAAGCCTCCAAGTTCCTCCTGGTGCTTCTTCAATATAAAACCTAGGGGCCAGTCCCCAAACATGCACAATCCCTCAACATGCCCCAGGCCCTTTAGAATGTTATTTGAAAAGTCTAAGTAAGGGAAGGCCTGGCGGAAATCTCCACATGTTCTCATGGCGCAACTTCAAGATAGTCCCCAAGAGTGGAGACCCTAAACGAGTGCGAGTTCACCATGTTTCCATAGCCCACAAAAATAGTATCAGCTGCATGAATTTTTTTTCTAAGTTTTGAAAAGCAGCGGAATCCTCCACGTGTCCTCCCAGCATAACTCTAAGGCCAAACCAAAAGGTGAATTTTCAAACAAGTGTCATTTCTCCACGTGGACAAGTTTTGGGTTGAAGCAAGTCATATATTTTTTAGAGTTCACAACGAGCTGCATCCAACCAAAAAGAGTATCGTTCCCACTGATTCAGAGATATAAATTTGAAGGGGAAAAGCATACTTGTCAAACCGTTAAAATGTAGGGAAACCACCGTTTGAGCCTGGGGATGAAATTTTCTTCAAGGACAAAGAATTTTCAAATGTTATAATGTTAAAATATGATCCTCCAAGCTACATCCACTCACATATCCTCAGGTATTTGGGAAACAAAATATAGGGACAACAAAACATTACTGTGGAAAACAAAGTGAATGGAAAATCCTGAGTTTTATGAGCAAGTAACAAAATTATTCATATGGTTAGAGGAACAAAAAGAAATTTTACGCGTTTAAGTGATCCTTCGACCAAGGAAGGAACTGGACCATGGGAAACCAAATGAAGGAGATAGCCTTCAAGCACCAAGACGGGGAGACAAAAAATGTGACAAAGGCCAAAAACTGAGGGATTTCAATGATAAATCCTTGTGAGACCCTTGATAGTTGCCCACTAAATAAGATTTTTCATCATGCTCCCAAGTGGGGTTAAATTTATTTAATGTAGTATGCTTTCTTTTGACCAACTTGCTATGTCCACATGAAAGTCTTAAATTTTTCTATCACATAGTTTTTTATTTCCTTGTTGTTGTTAGGACACTTTTGAAAGTTGATGCCCCATTTGTTCATCCATTTGTTGTTCTACTTCATCCAAGTTTTCTTTCAATGTTCTAATTGTTTCTCCACACCCATTTTCCAAAATCCTTAATATTTGTAAGTTTACAAAAATTTTCCACTAAACTTTTCCCTGATTAGACTAGGAGTTAGTGTGTACATCTTAATTCCAATAATGGGTACACTTACTTTCTAGTTGTGTAAATAAACTTGTGTTAAGGGATAAATTTCTCATGAAGCTCACATAAAGGAGGGTCTTGGCACCCATGCGTACCTTGGGTGAGCTTCCAGTCTAGTATGGATGTTTTGCCAACACATTTGGGGCACGAGGGGTTCACTTGGTAAAAGTATGGTATATCACGTGCATTTAAAGGGTATTAAAGAATACCCTTAATTATAGTTTTTACCTCTAATTATTCAATTGAGAATACCCCCTCCTGTTATATTATTTGAATAAAAATACCCCCTATTTTTTCCATGTACCTTACCCAATTTTCAATTACAATTTTATTCACCCCTTTTTATTTTTACCCTAATTTATTAAATAGAAAATATAACATAATTATCACTCAATTTTTTTAAAGATGATTTTCCTCTCAAAATATATTTTGAAGCCATTGAAGACCTATTACTAATCACCTTATAATTGTTAAAATTTAATCATTCATCAATATTTCTTCAAATAATTAAGATGGTGAAATAATATTACTTGTGTTGAAAAGCATACTCAATCCTAGTTTTCACCCATCTTATTATTTCTTGGTTAAGAATCTCTTTTCTTTATTAAAAAAGTGATTATAATTTAATTTATGACCACACTCCTTTTGCAATTTTAAGGTATTTACTTTTATAAACTAGGGTTCAAATGTTTTATTTTTATATTAAAATTAAACCTCCATTTCCTTTGGCCCACCTCTCTAACCTATCCCCAATACCTGATTCAAAATATTAATAAATTAAACCCTTTCAACCCCTCATGTCTACTGGTACATTGAATTTAATTTTATCAATTTTAATTACCTCAATATGAACCCATGTGCTAGGTTATTGCCTAGCTAATGAACCCCTCGTGGTTTGGGGATGGTTGTTGAAGTAAAAGGTAATTAGAGACTACATGCTCCACACACTGCTTCATGTACCTACTTGATCATTTGGACCAACTGTTCTACATCTAGAAAATGCAAAAAATTCCCATCATAGACACGATGATAGAGTGAATCTCGTAGGAGGGTGTAATGAGCTATTTGGTGAATAAGGATTTGTTTTTTAGAATGGGAAATGTTAGGAGAAAAGGTACAAATTTGGAGGTAGTTAAAAATAGGGTCATACCATTAGGAGTAAGGACCAACAACTTCACATACCAGGCATGATTCTGACATGTCGTATGCATGTTGACATATAATTTTAACAAAAAAAGGCATATAATTGTTTTCCTTCACAATCTGCAATATAGAACCCACTATTGCCATTGCATTTGCAGATTAGTTTTGTGCTCTTGGAATTTTCTTAAAGGTGTTGTACACAAAATATTCCTTTAGAGTTTCTACCAACTTTTTATATGGGATGATTTTTTTGTCAGGAAATATAATTTTTACATTATAGTGAGATATTTACCCAAAGGTAAATAATAATTAGTTAGTTATATTATAAACAATAATATATTAGTTGGGGTTGTTTTCACAACTCGTATGATTTGAGTTGTGTATTGTTACGTGAGTAACAATCACAAATAAATATGATTATTTTTAGAGAAACTTTCTAATTTATAGGAGTTGCATATTTCTATATATTTTTATTATATCCCCGAATGATTTAGAGTGAGGATATGGAATGAAATATTATATCATACAAAGAAATTATTGTCACAATCTGAATTGAGCTCTAGATTTGTCATCCTTGACCTCGTACTCATCGTTGACTTGTTTGATGATCAGTTGTGAATCACCAATGACCTTAAGGTGGTGAATATTCCTTTTTATAGCCAACTTCATTCCAATGATGAGAACCTCATATTTTGCAATGTTATGTGTGGAAGGAAAGCCAAGATGGAAATCTTGTGGCATGGGGTCCCCTGAAGGAGTAATTAGCACTACATCTACCCCTGAACCATGAAATGTAAATGATCCATCAAAGTGCACTTGCCACATGAAATATTCTTCAATATACATCAATGGTGCATTTGGTAGGTCCAATCTCATAGGATCTGTTCTAGGTAAGGGAGATTTAGCCAATTGGTTGGCGAGCACCTATCCTTTGACTAATTTTTTGTGTATGTACTCAATGTCAAATTAACTGAGTAGAATGATCCAATTAGCCATTCTACCCGTAAGGGAGGGTTTTGACGATAAATACTTAAGTGGGTCAACCTTTGATATAATATTGGTTTTGTTATTCAATAGGTAATGGTGAAGTTTTTGGAAGGTAAAAACCATAGCCAAATAAGCCCTTTTGATTTGAGGATAGCTGAGATCATATGAAATTAGGGTACAACTAAGATAGTACACTACTTTTTTCTTTTTTTATTAGGTCATACTAAGCAAGCAATGCACCAATAAAAAACTAGGTTACACACACACAGATATATATATATATATATATAGCAAAACCAGTTCACCTGGGGTTGGAAGCATGAGGACTAGAGGATTTTCCAAGTATTGTTTGAGCAAGGTAAAGGCTTACTACTACTTTGGTCCCCAAATGAAGTCAACATCTTTCTTAAGCAGATGGATAAACGAACAATTTTTTGGCAAGCTATGAAATAAAGCAGCGGATGGCTTGTATTTTCTCTTGTAGGATGCACAGGTTTTTGATGTTTCTGGGAGGAGGAATTTCGATAATAGCATTTACTTTGGATAGTTTATCTTAATCCCTCTTCTTGATACAATAAATCCCAATAGATTTCCTGTCAATACCCCGAAGACACACTTATCTGGATTCAACCTCACTTTATATTGTCAGAGACGTTCAAAGATAAGCCTCGATACTTTATGATGATCTTTTCTGGTCTTTTATTTCCTTAGGATATCATATATATAGTCCTCCATGATGTCATGAAGCATATAGTGGAATATTACTATCATTTCCCTTTGATAAGTTGCATCAGAGTTTTTAAGGTAGAAGGGAATTACCTGATAACATAATGTCCCCAAAGGAGTTGTAAAGGTTATCTTATATTGATTTTCCTCTACTCTCTTGATTTTGTTCTAACCTAAAAATCCATCCATAAGAGATAACATTTCATAGCCCACATTTGAATTGGCAATCATGTTGATGTTACACAAGAGAAAATCATCTTGAAAGTCTGTGCAAATTCTGATTCCAGCATGTTTCTTTTGTACCAGAACTATGTTTGATATCCACTCAGAGTAGTCAATGAGTCTGATGAGCCCTGCTACTAGAGATATCTGTAACTCCTCTTTAACTAGAAGGTCTTCCCGTGGATGTATTTTTCTTAGCTTCTATTTAATAGGATTTACGTCTGTATGCACAAAAAAGTTGTGCACCACCAAAGTTGGATTGAAGCCTAGAATATCTTTATAAGACCATGCGAATGCATCCAAAAATTCTCTGAGAAGCAAGGTGAATGTCTGTAGCTCTTGTGCTGAAAGTGAAGCTCATAGCTTGACTATCTTAGGGTTTTATTCTGTTCCAATATTCACATCAATAGTTTCCTCTACGAGGATTTTTTTACATATCCTCCATATGCATAGGATCAGGAGGAAGGTTGAGATATTCTTCCAACGATGTCTTTAAGATATTTTCACCATCAACGTGGTCACTTCTTTTGTTCATTGATTTTTTTACTTGTTGGTCAGCCATCTCCTCGAAGAGGTTTTCAATGTGTGACTTGGACGTAAGTTTTTGTTGAGAACTTTCTTTGGAAATTTTTCCCTCACTTTTTCTAAAATTTTAGTGACCAAGAAGCTCAACTTCCTCATCGAAGTATGTGCAGGTATCTAGGTCAATGAAGAAACCTTTCTTATGACCTCCTATGGGAATGGTATTATGTATGCCCATAAATTATGCAATAGCCTCATCATTCTCAAAGAGGTCTAATGGCACATGATGTTGTTGGTCCCAATCAATAAGGGTAGGGTATACAAGGCCATCTTTAGGATCGGTAGGAATTATGGTAAGGAAAACAGTATCCATGAAAAGGTTCATGGAGGCAAGATCCTCGTACTAGATATAGTGGTAATTTATGTGGATATCCGAATAAGTCGAGCTATCCTCACATTCAGACCGGGTAGTATCTTGACCATGGGGTATGCCCCATATGGCTGAATAGCAATACCATAATGCTCTATTTTGAAATGTGGAGTGGGTCTAATTATCTCGCTCCTTGTTCAAACTTTCCACATCCAAGTCCTTTGTAGCCCATTGAATACATCATTCTACTAGATTAGGTATATTCTGGGGTTTCATAGCAGGTAGGTTTATGTCCTCGGAGTCTGAAGTTGTATCTGGGTCCAAAAATTTCTCTTTTGTGAGTAGTCCACTAGGTAAGAATGTCCCAATAGTACATTCATCTCTAGGCCATTTAAAATGATATTTGGGTCTGCCTCTTATTTTTTGTGACAAAGATAGATCTGAAACTAGGAGAGCCTATTGCACATTGTTTTCTCCACAACCATACTCAAGGATTTTCATCTCCCATAAATCAAAGCGAGAGATAGATGTAAAATATTCACAAACACAAGAACTTAGGGAGTCTGAATCTACCGTGATTCAAGAGCTTCTGACTAAAGGGGAATAACAATATTAGTGGAGGGACATGTATATGTACCCCTATGCATAAAGTTGTTGAGTGTTCTATAGTGAGCGAAGAGTTCTGGATCACCTTGAATGGTAATAGTGTGTCCCTCATGTTTCAATCTAATACACTGATGAAACATTGATAGTATGGCCTACAAAGAATGGATACATGGGTGTACAAGAAGTATATTGTATGGAAGTTTGAAATCTAATACATGAAACTTCGTGTTGTGGCAAGTAGGCCCTACTTCCATTGGGGGTGTTATTGTTCTAGATGACTTCCGCTCCATGTTGTCATATGCATTTATGGTGATAATGTGGGACTCTAGATATTCCTCAGTGTGTCCAAAGTGTTTGATTATTTCCAATGTGCATATGTTCAATCCTAACCCATTTTCCAGAAGCACCTTCTTTATCTTTCGATGAGTAACAAATAATTCTATATAAAGAGGAAGGTTATGTGTATGATCTTTGTTAGGGATTTCCTTGTGGTTCAAAGCAATGTGTTCACTTGGTGCAATGTGTTCACTTGGTGCAATGTTTACTACCACAGCTTGTAAGTGTGAAGGATATACTTCCATTGACACTGCTGACCCATGAAGGGTTTTGTATAGGATTTCTTTGTGTATGTTTGATATCTTGAGAAGATCTAAGATTAAAATCTTAGCAGTCATATTCTCAAGTTTCTCTAAGATACTATAATGAACATCCTAAGGGGTAGATAGAGGAGGTTCTAATATCATGAGATGAGCAATCATTTTTATCGCACTGTAATAATTTCCCTTGATCCTAATGGTATTCACATGGACATGAAAAGAGCAAACACATCGAATGAGTGTTTCATAATGATTGTTATCACTTTTGGTATATAGATAGTTTGCAGCTTTGTATATTTGGGATGAATCTCCCTAATCCAAATTTTTATCACTTGGTTTATTATGTTTCGGGAATGGTTATTTGAATATTCCCATCTTTTGATTGGGTGTTTGATTTGATTCTGGTGAATCAAATTCTATTTCCCCACTATCAATAAGATCTCAGATGAAGTGATGTAGTCTCAAGAATTTTTATGTCTTATGTCCATTAACATGATGAAAGTCACAATATTTGTTCTCTTTATACCATGAAGGTTTAAGAGAATTGTTGTCGAAGGGTTGCATTGTAGGGTATGTCACCATGTGGACTGATCTAGTTTTTTCAATATTGCAAACAATGAATCTGTAAGTGGAGTGAATGTTATACACTTGGCTGGTGGTTGGATCAGCCCTTTGGCCAGTTTAAAAGGTTGAACAACTTAGAGTGCTTATATACGTTTGGAATCCGTGATTCCATCTCCTACCACATTCTTGTTTTTGTTAAATATCTTTGGCTTGTCTTCTGGTTTGGTAATTTGATTATCCTTAGAAGATGATTTGATTGTTCCTTTTACAATAAATGCCTTTTCGATGACCTCTTCAAAGCTTTGAACACAATACATTTGTATGAAAAATGATGTCTGGGTTTAGATTTGCAACAAAGATGCTAATAAGTTGATTTTCATAGAATAAGCAAGTGAAGTAGTTGGCTAGCCATTTCCATCTTTGTAGAAAACTTGCAAAGGTTTCATTTGGACATTACTTAGTGTTACATAAGTCTTCCATGGTTATTTCACTTTACATGTTGTATAAAAAATGTCGTACAAACCTCTCTGCTAAATCGTTCCATGTGAAGATAGACCTATGAGGAAAGGGAGTAAACAAATCTAAGGCTTGTCCTACTAGAAGTTTTGAAAAGAGTCATATGAGGTAATTGTCAATGTATGCCACTTCTTGGCATGTCATGTAAAAATCATTCACTTGATCACATGGATCACCATTCCCTCTATACTTGTCAAATTTTGGCATATCAAATTTCTTAGGAAAAGGTTGAAAAAACATAGCCTTATCAAATGGATGAGGGCATAGCTCTTCGTATTGATACCTTTTAATATGTCATCTATTGCATTCCTTAAGTCTTGTGAGTGTTGCTTTCATAGATTGTAGTTCTTGTGAAATAATTTGATCTTAAGTGGGGGAAGGTGGCATATAGACGTGACTATTTTTTCGATATTTCTCCTTCTTGGTTTTCTATGTGAAGTTCACTATTTTAGACCTTGGGTTTCTCTCGATGAACATTTATGTTTGTTTCCTTTTGTATATAAGATGTCAGTAAAGCTAGTTATCGACTAAGGTTCTAAATTTTTTGTGGTATAGTGACTTATTCCTCATGATGAAATCCTATTCATCTTCATTGAATAGGGGTTGTTACATGTTTTCATGTTCTATTCTTACTCTACGTGGTATCTTGATGAGTGGCATTTTATAACCCCCCATGTTGTCATTTCCCACATTTGATGTCGAAGCATTTCCATGTGCTAATATGTTGTCAATGTTGATGAGAGGGGGTTCCTCCTTATTAGCCTTGTTTATGGGTGGAATAGTTTCATGTTTTTTGGCATTCGAGAACCTAATTCCACTTCTCTCACAAGCACAATCTCTTTGTTTCTAAAAATAAATTCATCTAATAGGGTGGGGAAGAAATAAAACTCCATGCGTGGTGACCCTAACTGATCACCACTATGATCTACCATCTCTTCCACTTCTTTCTCTGCAGAGAATAGAGGCCCGAAATCATGACCAATAAAGGTATTTGACCCTTGAGTGTTTTATTTTTCCCATACTTGTTTTGTTACAATTACTTGTCTTTTAGGTCCTAGTTTTATTTTGGGGGCCATGATGGATGAATATTTCACTAAAGGTGTTTGAATTTTTTAAAAAGTTATTGGTCAAACCTAAGTGAAAATCTATTAATGTCAAAGAGTGTCAATATTTTAAAGAATTATGAATGTTAAAGGATCAATGGTTCAAATTGATTATTCTAAATTAATAAGTTAAAAATGATAAACAAGGTAAAATCACACAATGTTTAGTTCATGATGAGTGTAAATGGACAAAAAAGTGGTGAATATAATCAGTTAACAATAGATGGGTTGTCACTCTTATATTGATCAAAAAAGTGTCAAAACAAAGTGAAGGAAGTAGATCAATTGGGGTTGAAGAGAGTTTGGAATTACTTTGGTAGAGTTTCACCTTACCTTAGGGAAAGTGAAAAACTAAGAAAAAGTAATGCTTCACAATCTTCATGATGAATGGTGCACCGTTTGAACTTTAATAGACTCTACCCTTGTTCAATAAACAAGGTTTTGACTCTGAGAAATTTCTTCCTTTACGATGGCTCTCAACTCAAACTGGTTTTGATATGGTCAAATTTGGCTCCTAGACAAGATAGCTTCCTAGGTGGTTCACTTAACTAGGTGTCATAAGTTATCTAATGCCAGATCGGTTTACCAATATTTCCCAAGGATTATCATGGATTTCCTTTACCCCCTTAGAAAAAAGTGAGCAATAAATGCATTCATCATGTGTTCTCACTGGGGTTGCGATGCGAATAACGTTGACGCTAAATCTCATGTTTATACTATTCAATTAGGTTGTGAAGCACTTCCCGCTTCGTCCATAAGATTCCATCTTACATTGACTATTGTGGGGTTCCAAGGACCACCCCAATTATTGTACCTTAAGGCTTATGCCAAAGGGGTTATGTCCTAGTTAAGCAGAAGAGGCGTACCCTTATCTGAACCTGCAAATACAGATTTTTGATTGTGGTGTGTTTTTTCTTTTATACTTAATGTGGTTTAGTTGTTCACCATTTGACAACCTACAACACACGTGTAGTTAGAATTTTTTTTTTGAATATCAAGTCTTTGGAAATCTATTAGGTATTACACTAAAACGCTAGTATTTCTAAAATAAAATCACATTATTTGAAAGAGGATTAAGAGTTCCTTTTTATTCTCAAGATCATCCAAGGATGCATGCAAAGAGCATACACAACAAATAATCCAACTAAAAATTAAAAGAAAGATTTGCAATTAATGAACCATACAAAAAATATTGATAATTGTTTATTCCCTCAAGCCAAAAATGAAAGATGAAGTTTCCAATTAACAAAATGTTAGAAAATGAAGACTAAAGTTTCTTTTGATTCTCAAGGTGCAAGAGAAGATAATACACAAAATTTATCCCAACTAGATAAAAATGGAAAACTTCAAATCAAAGGACCATAAAAATGCTTTGTAAAAGGTTTGTTCCCTTAAGTAAAATGAATAATGAAATTTCCAAGTTAACCCAAATGTTAAAAAGATAGAGATCATTTTTTTTATATTCTCAAGATCACCAAAAGGTGCAAGATAAGAGTATACACAAGCTTTGGTCTAAATCAAGTAAATCATGAAAATACAACATTCATTAAAATATTTAAATGTGTTAGTAAAATATCCATAATCATATCCATTTTTGATTCTCAATGTAACTCGAAAGCACATGAGAAGAGCATATGTGGCGTTGATCAATAGTGAATCTAACATGTAATGAAATTGACTAGTTTCATAATAAATGAAAAACCTGTAATTTTTGTATGTATAAATCTTAAATTTATGTTTTTATTTCATATTTCATTTCAATAATTTTCCAATGCAAAAAAACGTTGTCATTTCGAGTTCGGGAGAAAATGTTATGGCCTTCGGAAGATAGGTTACGCATATGCTCTTATGCTCACAGGTATGCACTTGACATGTACTCAATAAATGTCAAAAAGAGTCCCTTAATTTGTAAAAAGGAAAAAAAAATTCAACCAAGATTCAATTTTGACAACAACCCATCACATTAATATATGAATATAATACTCAACGCTATCAAACATTAACATTCGTGATAAAACATTTTCAAGAAATTGATAAAACAACCATGTAGAATGTTGAGAAATGAAGCTTTAAACATGAAAACTAGGAGAAATATTGAAATTTTCTAACCAAAATTCAATTTTAACAGCAACCTACCACATTAATATTTAAATAAAATACTCAACACTATCAAACACTAACCTACATGCTCAAAAATTTAAGATTTTCAAGAAATTGACAAAACTAACATGTAGAATGTTGAAAAATGAAGCTCTAAACATGAAAACATGGAGAAATGTTGAATTTTTTCCATCAAGATCTAATTTTTACAGCACTTCACCTCCTTTATACCTAAAAGGAAGAGTCAACACATGTAAAATCAACAAAACAAGTTAAGAAAAACAAGTTATGTTAATATATGCAAAAGAGGGTTAGTAACTAAAATTGAAACTTAACTACAAAAAATTGAAATTAAGTGCAAAGGATAATGGAGTAACATCCACTAGGCATTCCATATGTATCAATGAATTAGTTAAATAAGCTAGGAGAATTGAAAATAACACCTTAGTAGCTTCAAAACTAAGTTAACCCTACAAAGATCATCATGGTAAGAGCTTAACAAGACTAAATACCAACATCATGCATCAGAACTTGAAATAAAATAAGACTACTATGCTAAGAACTTGAATCTCTACTCTTTAAATCACCAAAAATAATAAATGAACCTAGATAGATCCATGACAATAAAATGTGATTGTTTGAGCTTCAAGGGTTTGGGAATGGAGGCTCATCAAAGTATGGCTACAAGACCATTTTGATTCTCTCCATATGACCCAAAATTTTGGATGGATGAAATGCAAGAATGAGGCTATTAGCTCACATGAAATATTCTCTAAGATGAAATGCCTATAGTTTAGCTATAGGCATGTAGGGTGTAAGTAGAAAGGTTGAAGGAGGATTCCTTTTATAACCCAATGGTCTAAAGAATTTTTGCATTCTATTACATGTGGGATAATAGCAAAGCTAAGTTGGTAATGGATAAGCATGGTTTACGAGTAGTTGAGTTTACTTTAAGAGAGATTAATTTGATTTGGGAGGGTTTACTAATTAATTAAAGAGATTAATTAATAGATGTGCAAGCTTAAAAAAGATAGTTAGAGGAATAATTAGCATGATTTAGACTATGGGAGGAATTTAATCAAATAAATGATGATTTATTGATCTAGTAGAAGGGGAAGCTTAATTAACTAGAAATAATTAATTAATCTAGATAGAAAGGGTAGCTTAATTAATTATAAATGATTAATTAATATAAATAGAAAGGGGGGCTTAATTAATTAGAAACATTTAATTAATCTAGATAGAAAGGGGAGCTTAATTAATTAGAAATAATTAATTAATCTATATAGAAAGGGGAGATGATTAATTAGAAATAATTAATTAATCTAGATAGAAAGGGGAGTTTAATTAATTGGAAATAATTAATCTATCTAGATAGAAAGAGGAGCTTAATTAATTAGAAATAATTAATTAATCTAGATAGAAAGGGGAGCTTAATTAATTATAAATATTTAATTAATCTAGATTGAAAGGGGAGTTGATTAATGGAAGGTCGTGAATTGGTGTCATTATTGGATAGAATAATTAATTACTTCACGTAATGTAGCTAATTAATGGTGATAGAAGAGAAAAAGAGTGATATTGACCATATGTCGTCAACTTGTGGGAAAGGGTATAATTAGCGCAATTTAAGTATTTAAATTGGTTGAGCTAAATTATAGGTGTCTACATTGTGAACAAAAATATACATTATTTAGATACAAGTGGCTACTTAGACATAAATGAGGTTTCTATAACCCAGTAAAAATGGGTCAAAAAATATAATTCCACAATTATGTGAAATTAAAGAGAAAGTATTATATCAAAAACTTGCAATTAAGATGAAAAAATTGTATAAAAATATACCTTAGACTCAAATATTTTTTAAAAACTATTTAAGTCTAAATAATATAGCTTCTAGTTCTACTTCAAGTTTCCAAGCTCACTTTTTAATAAGTGGTTTATAAAACCCATAAAAATTTCTAAAAGACATGTAGTGAAATGATATAAAGCATTCAAATCTATGAAAAAACTAATGGTCAAAGTCCAATATATATATATTTAGAATACACTACAAAATAAAAAGTATACTTCTGTCCATTATAATGTTTAAAAGACCATTTTTCGATATAGTAAGTAAGAAAATATGTTACAGTGTTATAATCATTTCCAGACAAACACTTATTTGATCAAGAATATTTTAGTTTTGTAACTCTAGCTCAACGTCGTGTAATGCCCACAATTTCAACACCAAAACACAACAATAAAAATATTGGAATATTTTTTTGTCTTTCATTTCCTGTAACACGACATGACTTGGGATCAAATAATAAACTAAACATCACATAAGACACATATTCATGTGTGGACCCATATAAACAATAGGTTAACAAAAGATGCACATCAATGCAAGAATTTTCCAAATGAACAAATATGACCAATTACCCAACCATAAAAAGAAACCAAGGATAGAAATGTTCCACAACACATCATTACCATGGTTACATCTTAGTTACGTTTAGAATTCCAAGAACATTTATCGCATGATCATAAATTACCATTCTCAACTAACATATTCTTAATTCCATTTCAGATTCAACTTATAACATGCACACTCAGTTTGGATCTTTCTCCCTTACAAAACTTTCCATGGATCAATTGTTATTTTCCACATATTAAATGTATAGAAAACTTCTCATTCTTGTTCTTATGCCAAGGTTTTGTTTTATCAAATACGTTTATTTGATATTTAAATTAAACCTTCATTACAAAAGGGAAGCTAATGTGAAGTCAAGGGGAAGAAATATTAAGATTTAAAGGATATTTAGATTCAATTTACATCTTGTTATAAACATCCATCCATTACGATACCCTTATTTTCTTATTAAATTTGTTATAGTTCGGTAGCTGGTTTGATTCAATTTGACTTAATCACATCATGAATATATATATATATATATATAAGATTTTATGCTTTCTCAAACACTAGATTTCACAATGAGAAATATTTGTATTCAATTTTTTAAACAACATGAGAATGCCTAATTAAGTTCTAAGGACTGCAAGTATAAGCTAATTCCTAATCCACCAACTCATATGCTCTTGTACTCATTACACTTACGTTGTTAATTTGGTCTAATTGTTGGCATAATTTTAGAACAATTGTAAATCATATAACACGTACTCTACACTTAGGGATTCGAGCCTACAAGGAGTGTAAACTCTCACAAGACAACTCATTTCATTTCTCTTAGACACTCAAGAACTAAATTCATATTACAATTGAGACATCCAATACAATTTTATGCATTTCAAAGGCCTTCTAAGGGAATATTTCAATTATCGGGTAAATATGCATTAAATTTTCTTTCAACAATAACCTTAATAAATTTCCCACAATCTAGTAACTTCAAAATTATTCCAAGGGGAAGAAACTACACGATACTAATAGATCATAGAAGAGAGTTCAAAATCATTTCCTATCAACATCTTTGTGAAAACTGAGGTAATCTGCTACCACTCACCAACGAAATAATTTTACCTAAGAGGGTCAAAAAGGGTTAAAATACAAGAGTTTATTGTGTAGTTAAATTGACATGTAGCCTCCACTAGTGTCATTTGGATATCAGAATGAGATTAATCGTAGGTAATACGATAAACTATATTTGTAAGCCTTTGGCCACCCATTAGGGTACCAAGGGAAATTATGCACATGAGAATTAAACTTATACCTGATATGATCACACCTAGAAATTTTTATCTCACTCACCCAAATATGACAAGGTTCACAGAGAATAATCACCGCCTAAAAAACTAAGGGAATGGTATTTCCTAAGACTTTTCTTAGGTGTAGAACAAGATGATAAATTGGGAGGATGAAAGCATTTTTTAGAAAATTAGCGTATTATAAAATTAGAAAAGGATTTCTTGAGAGGGAGGGTACGACCAATTTTATATAATCACTTCATTGCATTGGTGAAGATAATATAAGTTTTCTACCAAACATGATGAGTTTATGAATGAACAACAATAATTACCTAACAAATGATGGTTTAACATATCAACACCAAAAACACAACATTTAAGTCCAGATAGTTATGAAACCCATGAAGTAACAGTACACCCATTTTTTTCCAATATACATTGTCAACTATCTTCTTTGTTAATAAAATTAACATGGTTTCTAAATATTCGTTCCTATATTCCTTTAGTTTCACTCCTACTAACATAGAAAAATTAGTTTAAAACAAGTCAGATTCAAATCATGTTGTTTTTCCATATAAAATGTTTAATCCATAGGCATTTAAGAAAAATAATGGTTTTCAACACAAATTTAAATAATGCATTATTTTTGACTCACTTTCATTTAATATTTGTAATTTATGCCAATGTATGATATTTCAATATCATCTCAATAATGACAACACATCACACTCATAGTTTTTCTTTTCTAGAGTACCTGCATCCATAACAGGTTTAGTTGTAGGAATGGTATGGAAAATCCTTACACTCAAGCACAAAACAAGACAATCATCATTTCAAGAAATTAAAAAATAAAGTATAGAGAGAGTTAGAGATAAGAAGACAAAGAAGGAGAGATCATTTCATCACCTATTCACTCTTTCACATTCATTTACATTTCCCCCTTTTTTAATACAAGAGATAGAGAGAGAAGGGAAGAGAGAGAAAACTAGAAGACATTTTCTTTTCTATTCACAATATCATAACCATTTCACATTTTATACCCATTTTAATTTCATTTCAAATCCATCTATATTTTAAATTTGTTTCAGTTTCCCAGGCCAACCAACACTTGTTAGTTATTCTAGAGAGAGAAGGAAGAGATAGAAAACAATATAATTACAAAATCCATTTATATAAAGATATTGATTAATGCAGACACAAAATCATGTAATTTACAAAATTATCTTGTCTTGATTATATAATACTATTCATATGATTCCTAAGTGAAAAATGTACTAATTAACCCATGTATTTGGCCACCTTCTTTGATTTCTCTCACTTCTCTTGGTCTTACACCCCTACTCATACATACACCAGTGCCTGGTCGGGATGCCATCAATAGGAACCCTCGTCCCTTTGGGTTCCCATGACCTCAGTATACTTTTTTCACACTTTCTGTGTCCTTTCTAGCCGTTTGATCATCTTATCTTTTTTGATAGTTGGAATTTTTAGGGATAATTACAAAATTCAAGCAAAGGAATCATATAAATATAAATTTATGTGATCATAATAAAGGATCAATTATTAAGCATTAGATATCACCACCGAAGGTTTCATTCATCTTGCACCATCCTAGGGAAAAAATTGTTGGTTTTTCTACATATACTTGATAGGAGGGAAGTTAATTCTATTCCATGCACACATCTATAAGGAACTTTAAGCACTAAAAGGGGTGAGCTGAATCAATGTTGATGAAAATTTTCGCAATCAATTTTCACTTCTTTCCTTTATTGTAGTTAAACTAAATTGATTTTCATAAACATGAATGATTAACCATAAAATATAGAGAGAAAATAAAATGAACACACATATGAGGAGACCACATATCATGTGGGAAACCCTTTCAGGATAAAAACCCATAGAAACCAATACACTAATTTGGACAATAGTCTCGTATAGTTACAAAGATTTCCTAATTGAGATACAACTCAATATGGAGCTATAAATCCACTAATTTTACCCTATCACCACCCAGTATTTGACAAGAAAAAACTTACCTAGAAGCCAAAACACCCAAATATGATAAATCACCCACTGTTATTTAGTAAGCCATAACATACAAGGAGCTATAACCCCTAGAATTTGATTAGGCACTATTGATATTCTGTAGGACGCTACCCACAAAGAGGCTACAACTCCTAGAGACCTAACTTACCAATTAGATGTATATCATATGTTTAAATTGATCATATAGTTTATTTATTGCACACTCAACTGATTATGATCACTCTACTATTTCAGTTTTGACTCACTCTATAAATTCAAATATACAATATTTAGCTTACCTTTTTTTGGTGTCCCCCCCTCACACATTTTTTGCACTTGGTTATCTATTTGATGGTTCTTGTTCCTTTCTCTTTCTGCACATAGCTCTGGTCTCTTTCATATGTTCATTTATTGGGTATTTCTTCTCTTTGTTTCTACAACAAAATGTTCATCATGAAAATATGTCTTCTCCTCTATGATCTTGGTTTGTATGAGGATTCAACTCACTAAAGCTCTTCTCATTATCTCATACATATCACAGGGTTCCTCTCTTGGATTTTTTCTTCTATATCTCACCAAAATCTTGCATAAAATAATGTCATAAATAACTCTTGATGTAGGCAATTACAGGATGGAATAAGATTAGATATACATACCTAATATCCCCTTTTGTTAGGATTCATATTTTAGATCATGATTTCACTGACATACTTTAGATAATTTGTTAATTTCCTTGGATCTTATATATTTTCATCCTCTTCTCTCGATAGATATTATTTTGTTAAGATCACGTCATATCCTCTGATTTGCTTAGCAGGTATTTATTGAAAAAACTAGGTTCATATTTCCTTCCATAGATTCAGATATTCGTTGATGATCTTGTATCTTGTGTCAATGGAACTCTTTTCTTGGTTTCTCTCTTCTCTTCTCTTACAAAAATTTGCATCCTGTAACAAATCTCTAATTCATGGCTCATGAGATATTCATTGAGAATATGTATTCATCTTTCATATCTATACCACTTGTGACTAGTATGTACCTTGTCAATCTCTCGTCAACATAAAATATCTATTGGAAACTTGATGTATTGGCTAGTTACAAATTTTACATGGGCTTCCCTCTCCTCTTCTCTCCAGCCCTTCATGAGCTCAAGTTATGCATGTAAATTGTTTTATACAGACAAAAACAATCTCCCCATCTCTCCTTTGGCATGCCATTCACTCCATCTCATTGGTATACATTAAAACATTAAAAGAGATGTTACAAAATATGCCCATTAACAATGTGCCACCTATATTTGGATATTTATTTCTAAAATTGACATGTAATCTTGAGTTCTTTTGTCCCAATGCATAGAGAAAGAAATTTCCTTTCTAACGAATCAAATAACACTAGATTCTGAAATCTAGGGCTCAAGTTATTGCAATGCGGATGTAGGGAGCCTGTGAGGAACACAATACCAGTCATATTTAAATATATGCACCTTTATACCTTATAAAATTTCATTTACCATTTAAATCATTAATCCTAGTGTGAATCGGATATTGTGGGTGTTGGAAGAACTCATGTAAATTTTATCACATATTCATTGTTCTCCCACACTTCACTTTCTCCACATTATGCTTCTTTCTCTCTCCTCCTTTTTTTCCTTTGTCTTATAGGTACTACGGTTTTCGGGGAACAAGGGTACTAAGGAACTTGTGCCTCATTTTTCTATTTTATTTCACCCAATAAATATCTTCAATACACTAGGATTCAATCTACCCTATATTTTCTCAAAATTTCTAAGTCCCCAAAAAAATTTCTTTCACCGTAGGATTTTCTGGGGGTCTTAGAACAAATGTAAATGAAATTTAGGCCTATAAATAGATTTACCCAAGATTTTTAACCTTTTTAATTTCTCCAATGAACCTTATCTAGCCACATAGGCTTGTAATGTCCCGAATCACCTTGAATTCATCCTAGAACAACATGAAACATCCTAAATGCAAAATATACTAACCACATACCACTATATACCTCTAAAAATAGAAAAACACCTTTGATACACCTTGGAGACTTATTGGAGACTAGTGAACACTTTTTTCATATTGTTTCAAATATGATTTTATCTTGAATGTAGTTGGAACAATCCTAAAACATCTATAACCCCTGAACACAACTGAAAACACATCCATGAGCTGACCATGCAAACTGAACATTGATTACTAACTCGTTATCACCACACATGATTGACCTTAAAAATATTAGACACCTTCCTACGTACACACCTAGATTGCTTGACCATGCACATTATCACTAAGATCTTACATGTCATTACCTTGACACTTCAAGAAAACAAAGTGAACCTAAACTATCTATGTAGTTGTAACTATCAATTTCATTAATGGAATCACCTAGAAATTCATTGTGAGATGACACTTCTAATCAACCTTCATCTTCTTGAATTATTCACAAATCACTCTCCAATTCTCACCATTCTTTCCATCAATGCCACTTGACATCAACAAAAACATAAATGATGATAAAAAGGGATCAAAAAAATCTATTGCATTTAATTACATCTAGCTTCTTTTCTCACTATCAAGTGTGACACGCACAAGAGCCAATTAGGTCATGACTCTACACACACAGAGAGAGAAATACATTGGGTCTAAGATGTAGTGTAGTAATTATTAGTGTAGAATCAAAGCACCCCTGAATGTATTCAAATAAATGGGTTGAGACTCTCAGTTTGATTTCACAACATGGATCATCTCTCAAAGTGTGGGACCTTACGAGTTGAGAGATCTCTCCAGATTAAGGCCAGTGCCTATTCCTCTGTTTAGGTGCAACCAAGTAAATTGCAAAGGTTCTACTCTAAAACGACTCTATTTTACCAAGGAGACAGGGGTGAGAAGATGCAAAAAGTAAACCTAAGCTAACGAGGTGATACACCAAGGAATGTTAAACACTCGTTTTGCAAGCTAACACAGACCATAAAAAATGCAAAGAAAATGCCATGCACAGATAACTAAATTACAATGAGAGATCATAAGGGAACAATAAACACACAACAAGGTTGAGAATCATCTACAAACATATATGATTACTCAAAAAAAGTTTATATAATGCATCACAGTGGCCAAGAGGAAAAAATATTACATTACGAATTGAATGGAAGGTTTGGAACTCCACAATGTTCTTATAGACAAGGGAAGGAGGGAGAGTGCAAAACATAAATGTCCAACCTTTTTTAATGAGCTTAGCTCCCTTTTTATAAATACAACACAGAGAGAAGAAGGAGAGAGAAGCGAGAAAATTTGATTCAAAACACAGCTTCCGGCCATTAATTCCCCTGCAAATATGCCATTAGCTATCGAATCCAGTGCTCCATGTCTAATTGTTGCTTTGAAGAAAGAAGAATGGTGGATCAAATATAATTTGATCTGGTTATTGGAGTGATCAGATCGTTTATTTATGGCATGAAGACATTTTACCATTTTTAACCTACCTGACGTTTCCAAAAGTAAAGTTTCAAATCTCCATGGTGTGGACAAGGTCGAGATCTTTCCAACGGTACAAATTTTGTAAAATTTTGGGCACTAGGTTGAAAGATATGTCCATTTGAATATTTGAATTAGGTGCATAAAAAAATGGTGGAAAATAGTTAACATAATGAATCCGCGGGCCCAAAATTCACTTTTTTCCAAAAAACCATCTTTGGGTCTACCGGTTCATATTTTCCATTTGGGCAAGAAATCACTCCAAGGCCCACCAACCCACATTCAATATAGGCCTGACACATGGTTCCTTGGACATTGGCAGAGGCATGAATCATTTTTATAGTTTATGTCTCTTCGAAACAGAACCAAAAAGTTAAAATTACTCCCGGAGACCTGCGTCCTCACTTTGACTTAAAATATGGCCATGTGGAGGGTTGACACTCATTTGGGGACCGCTTTTGAATTTTTTTTTTTGAAGTTGCGTCAGGCTGACACGTGGCTTCTTCCAGAGCTTTTTTTTTTTCCTTCATGTTTTGACTAAGTCCTTTTGCTTGGCAGGGTTGTATATCTGGCTAGGTTGACATGTGGAGGCCTTATGCTCCTTTAAGTCTCTACTTTGGGCTGCACCTTTTGATATGCACCGTTAAGACATGTGGTGCCTTCCGCCTGCACTTCATACTTAACCAATTTGGGCCCACTTTCCATTTGACCTATGTTGACCCCTGACCACGTGGAGAGCTGGCAGAAGTTTTGAGTTTCCACCTTGGCCTCCCATCTTGAAATTGCACTAAGCTAACATGTGGTAGCCTTGTGCTTGTTTGCACTTTTCAACGGCCGACTCTATCCTTTTTTAGGTCTGAGACACGTGGAAGCCTTGCACTCATCTAGGAAACGCAATTTCTTTGAACCTTGAAAGGTGCACTATTTGAAACACGTGGAGGCTTCGTTGATTCTTTAAACTTAATCCTTTTCGGCCCGAAATTCACCTTTTTTGAGTTTGGCACATGTGGAAGCCTAACGCTTGTTTGAGTTTGATTTTTGAGTTTAATCTTTGTAGATGCGCCACTGAGGCACGTGGATGCTTCTGTTGATTCTCCCATACTTAGCCAATTTTGGGGCTTGTTATGAATCATTCGCAGAGCCTGAAGACTTCAAGTTTTTCCTCCATTTCTTTTCATTACAGCATCTAGTTTTCTTCAACACTTCTTACCTCCTTCCCCGACCTTGCTACTCCATTATAGTGCCTGCCTGCAACCTGTTTGTTAGATTTGAGATGTGGATTCGAGAGACGGAGCCATTCCTTGGATTTCTTCTTGCATGGGGCCATGTTTGATTAATTTCTCTGAGGGAAAAATTGAGATAACAATTTGGCAACTCATGGGGATGTCTTCCTGCTACATGAATATACTAGTTTCCTTGTTGTATCCATTGGGCACAGAGTCATGGTTGGTGGCTTGGTTGTGGTCTTGTTCTTCTGTTCTTCTAGAAATGAGTGCTTGAGACCCTATTTTAGTTGCTTTGTATTTGTTCTATTTAGAAAATGAGAAACTATCACGACAACTATGGCTCTCCCTGTTACAAATGCTGAAGGGCTTGGCACATTCACTTGGAGGCATGTTGAGCTGTATAACAACACAAACCCGGAGCAACAAAAAACTTGTGACACAACACTTAGGGAAACAAAAACTACGCTACAACAAAACAATGTGCATACGCACTTAGGGGAAAATGAAACAAAGATCTATGCTAATATTTATAAGGGCAAAACCTTCCTTTTTGGTAGAAATGTTTGAGTTGGATCCCGTTTATTTGGATGTGTAATTATTTGCCATCCAATTTAGCAAGATGGAAGGCATTGCTACTCTTGCATCATGTGATCATGTAAGGGCCACTCCAAATGGCATCAAATTTGGAATGCTTTCCTAGATTTACCCAACCTGCATACCACTTTAGAACTAAATCCCCTTCTTGAAAGGTCATTGTTCTTGTTTTCTTGTCAAAACTCTTCTTGATCAATTTTTGATCCTTCTCCATGCTCTGCATTGCATGCTCTCTTGATTCTCCTACTTCCATCAGCTCTGTGTATTTGATTTCCATGGGTCCAAACTCAACCAGTTCTAACTATTTCATGAGCTCTAGAGTGGTAAACTCCAATGATATGGGCAATACTACCTTTTTTCCATATAAAAGATTGAATGGGGAGTTGTATGTGGATATTTTGGATGTGATCCTATCAGCCCATAGAGATGATTTGAGCTTTTGATGCCAAGTTCTCTGATTTTCATCAAGAGTCCTAATAATCCTTAATAGGTTCTTACCTATGGACTCCATTGGGCCATTACCTTGAGGGTAATAGTTTGATGAAGTGTTGAGGTATACACCATTCCTAACCACCCATTTAGTAATCCTTACACCAAGGAATGCCAATGCATTATTTGATATAATAGTGGTAGGGACTCCAAACTTGGTGGCTATTCCTTCATAGAAATATAAGATGTTGGATTCATTTGCTTATTTTAGTGCCACTACCTCAGTCCACTTGGTGAAGTAGTCTGTTGCTGTAAGTATCCACTTATGGCCCTAGTTTGAATTTGGGTTAATCACCACAATGAATTCTAGTCCCCATTACATGAATGGCTGATCCAATAAAATTGGGCGAAGGGGCAGGGCTGCTAACTTCTTTTTTCCTGTGAAGAATGTACACTTCTTGCACTTCCTAATCCATGAGTAGAAATCCCTGAAAATTTTAGGCTAGTAATAACCATATTTCATGATCTTGAGGGCTGTTACTTGAGTAGAAAAATGACCTCCTGCTTATCCATCATGAAACTCATGCAACACTCTCTCAATTTGGCCTATCTTGATGCACCTCAATAGGAAACTATTGATATCATTTTTAAACAAGACACCACCAAAAAGCACATATGGGATGGCTTTTTGCCTAAGTATCTCCTTTTTTATTTGTCCCATTTTGAAGGGTCAAAACCTGTTTGAAGGTAATGGAGCAAGGCTTGGGTCCAACACGGAGTAGGTGCATCATTAGCTGGTTGTTCTTGATCATTCTGTAGTAATAGGATAGTCTCTTCTTCATCCAATGACTCATCTTGTCGCTTGGAAGTGAGATGTTCACACAAACCCTTGCCACAAACCAGTTTGGTCACCTTGATCTCAAAATCATATTCCATTACTCGGGTGATCCAACCTACCCTCTTCTCCTTCAAGTCATTATTCAGGAGAAAATATTTGACACCAACATGAGATACTAGCAGTTGAATCTTATTATTTGAGACCAAATTTCTGAACTTATTCAAGCTCCTAATAACAACAAGGACATGCTTCTCAATGAAAGAGTACTTTACCTTGTAGTACTCCAAGCTCTAACTGAAAAAGGATATGGGTTTTTCTAAACCTGCCTTGTCGGGCTAGACCAAGATGGCCAAGATGATGTCTGACCCTCCAAAAGCATACAACGTGAAGTCTTTTGAGAAGTTTGGGTTAATGAGAGTTAGGGCTTGTGATATGGTGAGCTTGATGGCCTCAAAACTCTCTTTGCATTTTGTTGTCCATTTAAATGCAAGACTCTTCTTTAACATCATTGTTAAAGGATTCACAAGAGTGGAAAAATAAGGAACAAACCTATGAACAAAGTTTATCCTCCCCAAGAAGATTTGGAGAGAGTTTTTGTGTTATGGCAATGGAAGTGTCCGGATGGCTTCAACTCTTTCAAGATCAATTGTTAACCCTTCTCTAGAGACAATGTGGCCCAACAGTTTACCCTCATGTGCCAAGAATACACATTTCTTTAGGTTTAAGGACACTCTGAACCTTCTACATCATTGGAATACTTGTTTGAGGTGGAAGAGATGGTCTATAACATTTTTTGAGAAAACATTGATATCATCCAGATACACCAGAACTATATTGTTGATCAAGCCTTTGAATTCCATGTCCATATCTCTCTAAAATGTTGCTCCAACATTTGATAGTCCAAATGGAATATTCTTATAAGAATATGTACTCCATTTGGTGGTGAATGAACCATAGGGATCCAAAATGACTCTGCTTTATCAAATCAACAACCACGAAGAAGAAGAAAATATACATTAAGGTTTTGGTTGTTTAGTGACAGGATCACCACCCTGTACAAAGTAGTGGTTACAGAACCTCCACCCCACTAGGGAAGTGGTCCTGGGACTGCTGATCTACATTGGGTGGTGGTCTTGGCTCTTGTGGACAGAAAATAAAATATGAGGCAAACAGTCCCAAAATTACAAAGGGTGTCCATGTCTCTTCTTCTCCATAACTTTTTCCATCCTCTAGTGCATGGGAGAATATGAGAAAGACTATAAATACAAGTTATGGAAGATAATAAAGGCATCGAAACATGAAGCAAGTGAGTATGAAGCTCTTAGTGTTGGAATTGTGATTTGTAGAAGCAAGGAGTAATTGAGTCAGAGAAAGCAAGTAACTGGGAGGAAGTGTGAGATATTATCTACTTCTCTTTCATACTTATTGTAATTTCTATACTTATTATTGAATTGGCCAATAAAAGTGGGAAGAAAGAGCAACTGCCCTTCCCGACTAGTTTTTTCCTCCTCTGGAGTTTTTTGAGGATAAAATTGTTGAGTCTATATTATTTCCCTTTCTACAAATTGTTGATTCTAAGCACATGTATAATTCATTCACTAGATATCTCTATTATTTTCTAATAGAAAGTAGAACAACAATGATTAATTGTGATTCTATGGATAATTCCAAATTTGAAGAGTTTCCAGATCATTTTTGTATCAGAGATAACAATTATCCAGGACTATTGTATCCGTTCTTGGATTTGTATGACAATGACGAGATCTAAAGGTGAAGAGGATTTACCTTGCAATCCAAAAATTTCTACAAAGAAGTGGAAACAGAGAATTTAGGGACAAATGGAGGAAGAGAACTTGGTCCATAGAATCAAGATGTTGGAGACCATGATGGATAGGATGTTTAGAAGGCAAGAAGAGATTTCTGATTTACAGAAGACAACTTTTGTCAAACAAGATGCCATGGACTTAGTGGTTCAGGGCTTAGCTAAAAATTTTGACATAGGAAGGAGCCACCATGAGGAAAGTTATGGAGAAGAACATGAAGAAGAGACTTCTAACACAAGAGAAAAGGTAAAATCTGATCATACTCCTTTTAAAGTTGAAACGAAAGTTGAGATTAAAAGATTTGAAGGAAAAGCAGATGCATAGTTGCTTGATAATGGTTAAAATGGTTAGAAGTCTAACTTTAGCATCCATAATGTCACTGAAGGCATAGAGGATCATCTTTGCATGTCTCAAGATGGAGGGACATGCTCTGGTTTGGTGGGAAACCCATCTAGCCACTTATGAAAAGAAAAAGAATCATATTGTGAAATCTTGGCAAGAATTTAAAGAGCTACTTAGAGCTAACTTCTATCCTATTGGCCATAAGACTGACCAAATGATTAAATTGTAGTATTTTAGACAAGGTAGTGGTCAAAGTGTGTAGGACTATATTACGGAGTTTCGGAGGCAAGCCATGTTTCTTAACATGGAGTTGGAGGATGAGGATATTCTAACCAAGTACTTGGGAGGACTTCACACTCACCTTCGAAGAAAATTCATCTCCACAAAACCCAAAGATCTCAACGAAGCATGAGTACAAGTGCACTACATAGATGGTGAAAAAAAGCAAGGAGAAGTAGAGCCAAGGGTAAAACAGTAAAAAAATCAACAGAAGAAAGAGTTTTGGCAAACAAGTAACAAGGGTAAGTGGAAAGGGAAAGGTAAACAAGATGCCACTACTTTGAATACTTGTAAAGATCCCAAGAATTTTTGCATGAACTATGATATCAATGGTAATACTGATGCTACATGTTGGAAGTTGCATCCGGAGTTCCATCCAAAGAACCGAACCAAGGACTTGAAGAAGTCCATGACAATTGTTAAAACAGAAGAAGAGGTGGAAATAGAAGATGACTCTGATGTAGACGAGAGGCTTTGATACAAGACCACCAACATGGATAGCCAAGAAGAGGAGATGAGTAGACTATTCCAGATCAAAATCTAGATCAAGAGAACTAAGGTAAATGCTTTGGTTGATACCAGTTCTCAGTCTAACTCGATTTCTAAAGCAGTTGTAAAGAAGCTTGGTATTGATACTTACGAGCATCCACACCCTTATCCTTTGGGTTAGGTGAAGAAGGGTGTTGAAATTTAGGTAAAAACAAGATGTAAGGTCAAGTTTGGGATAAATTCCCAATATATTGATGTTTTTGAAGTTGACATTATTCCACTTGATGCTTTTGATGTTGTATTTGGGAGTCTTTACTTGTATGTTAGGGATGTTCTAGTTATGAGGAGGGAAAACAGGTACATATGGGTCAAGGATGGGATCAACTACAACATCCAGGAACACCAGTGTAAGACACATGTTACTATGGTAAGTGCTAACTAAGCAAAATGACTTATTTAGGAAAATCATAATTAGTTTTGTTTACTTTTATTAAAGGATAAACAAGATGGGGTAGAAGTTACATAGACTTCTAAATAGGGAAATCATGTTTTGGATAGTATTATTCAGTATTTTTAGGAAGTATTTCAGGATCCTAATGGGTTACCACCAAAACGGGAGGTAGAGCATGAGATTCAGCTATTGCCAGAATCTTCTCTACATAACATTGGGTTCTATAAGCAATCCTTTCTCGAGAGTACTGAAGTAAAGAAAGAAAACTAGGAACTACTAGACCAAGGGGTGATACGTCTGAGCACCTCATCATGTGGTTTTCCTATTGTGATGGTTCCAAAGAAGGATGGTTCTTGGAGAATGAGCATCGACTACCATGCTTTGAACAAGAACACCTAAAGAATAGATACCCACTTCCTCGCATAGATGATCTCTTGGACCAACTTCAACACTGCCAAATTTTCAGGGAAGTTGGATCTCAAGGTCAAGTATCACCAAGTCAGAATGAAGGAGGAGGATATATGGAAGACTACTTTCAAGACAAAACAAAGGTTTGTATGAATGGTTACTACTTCCTTTTGGGGTTATGCAATGCACCCACTAAATTTATGAGATTGATGAATGATGTATTATATAGGATTGATGAATGATGTATTATAGGATAAATTTTTAGTGCCACATGGGAAGAACATCTAACTCATTTGTAGCAAGTCTTTGTAAGTTCTCAGGGAGAGAAACAACTGCATTGTATATGAAGAAATGTGAATTTTCCAAATAGTCACTTGTCTATCTTGGGCACGTGGTTTAGAGGAGAGAGCTATGAGTGGATCCAAGAAGGTGGAAGCCATCACTAATTGGCCAACACCAATCGGAGCCACATAAACTAGGAGTTTTGTGGGGGAGCAGTACAATACATGTGAAAGTTCATTCCAAACTTCTCCGCAATTACAACACCTCTACAGAAAATGGCCACAAAGAGTAAGAGTTTTGACTGGGGTAAGGAACAAGAAAAATCCTTTGAGTTATTGAAATACATGATTAGTCATGCTCCAATACTTGCTCTTCCTAATTTCAGCAGCCTTTTGAAAGTAGAGATAGATGCAAAGTGATTACTACATGGGTGCAGTGTTGCTCCAATGAGGTAAAACCCGTATGTTATCAGTATGAAAACTTTCACTTCAGCAGTTAAAGGATATTCAATATATGATAAGGAAATGTATGCACTAGTTCAGGTAATTAAAAAATGGAAGCATTATTTGTTGGGTAAATAAAATATTGTGCACACTGACCACAAACCTCTCTAGTATTTGCAAGCATAGTCTAAATTACAACATCCAAGGCACTACAATGGATGGGGTTCCTTCAGCAGTTCCATCTGGTGAATAAATACAAGAAGGGTAGTACAAACTTGGTGGCAGACATGTTGTTTAGGCCACCCACATAGGAGAAGTTTTAATGTTTGCCTACTATCTCTCAGATCGAGCCCTTCACAAAGGAAGCTTACGAAGAGGCATATGCCCAGGACTAAGACTGTGGGGTGACATTTCAGTAGTTGTAGTCCCAAGGGGCTGAAAGGATAGGGATGAAGATTGTTATCTTAAAGACGGGCTGCTCTACCGATGGGGAAGATTTGTGTGCCAAAAGAAGAGCGAATTATATTGATGAGAGAAGCACATACCTCAAAGTAGAAGGACCTTTTGGTGTTGGTAAGACCCTAGCCCACTTGCAAAGGTATGTGTATTGGCCCATTATGGTAAAAATAAGTATAACATTTATACAGGGATGTAAACTTTGTTGTACTAGCATGCCTAAGACTAGGAAGGAAGGTTTGTGTATGCCTTTTCCAGTACCTACTCCTCCATGGGAGGAAATTTCTATGGATTTTGTAGGAGGATTACCCTATGTCTAAACATGGCCATGACCTATATCTATGTTGTTGTCGATAGATTTAGTAAGATGTGTATTCTTATGGCATGTAAAAAGATAGTAAAATCACATGAGGCGGAAGATATTTTCTTTTGCTAATGTATGGGTGCATTTTGGTTTTCCAAAGTCTATTGTTTCTGATAGGGATTCTAGGTTATTGGGGAAATTTGTACTACTTTGTGGGACAGATGGATACCAAGTTACAAAGGATCATAACTTTCCATCCACAAACATATGGAAAATAGAGGTGGTAAACAAGACTTTGGTTACAGTTGATTGGAGGGTATAACAGAAATACCCAAGGCCTTGGATGAGTCCTTAGCCTACATTTAGCATTCCTATAACTGGGGAGTACACACATCCACTATGAAGTCACTGTTTGAAGCATGCTTGGGATAGCTACCTACAAATCCATAGGACATAGTAGTTGGATAACAGGATGAGAAGGATACATGAGACACATAGGTGACTAGAGAAAACAAATTCATTGAGAGGATATGTAAAATCCATCTCAAAGTCAAGGAATAGCTAGAGAAATCTTAGGGCAAGTACAAAGCTAGGCATGATTAACATAGAAGGGAACATAAGCTTCATGTTGGAGATAGAGTTTGGCTTTACTTAAGAAAGGAGAGACTATAAGGTCAAGAACGGAAGCTCAAGCCATTACGATATGGATCCTTCACCATATTGGATCATGTTGGAGAAAATGCCTTTCAACTTGATTTTTTGTCATTCATGAGGATTTACCTATATTAAACTAGGAGAAATTCCACCTATTGTGAGCATCCATGACTAGATGAATATGAAGAAACTATATTATTACCTTCAATCGAGGATTGATACCATCTTGGACTCCAGCTGGGACTTGGAGGAGGATTTAGTACTGCAAACAAAAGGTCAAAGAGACTAGGAGAGGTCCATAGGGATTCTTGGCAATTGGACTTACTTCAAAGGGAAAGAACCAAGGTAGCTAGTGGTACCAGAGGGAACAAGGTGCGGAATTATTTTCTTATCTAATCCCCCATTAAGCTTTTGTGGGACAAAAATCCTCTAATAGGGGAGGTTGTGTCCCATAGGGATCCAAATGATTCTTTTTATCAAATCAGCAAACATGAAGAGAAACAAAATATACACGGAAGTTCTATTGTTTAGTGACATGACCACCACCCTAGTAGGGTGGCAGTTCTAAAAACATGCAAAAACCAACATCCACACATAGGGTGACAGTCTGGGGACGCTGATTTGCATTGGGTGGCTGTCAGGCTGACTTACGGTAGAAAATAAAATATGACACAAAGTCCAACAATTCCAAAGGGTGTCCAGTCTCTTCTTCTAAAGACTTGTACCATTTTCTAGTGATGGGGAGAACATGAGAAAGCTATAAATGCATGTTATAGAAGATTAACAAAGCATCGAGCATGAACAAGTGAGTAGAAGATCTTAGTGTTGGGATTTTGATTTGTAGAAGCAAGGAGTAATTAGTTAGAGCAAACAAGAAATGGGAGGAAAATGTGAGATTATCTACTTCTCTTTCATACTTATTATAATTCTGTACTTATTATTAATTGGAAAAAATAAAGTGGGAAGAAGATAAATTTCACATTCCCAATTGGTTTTTCCTCTTTCGGAGGTTTCGAGGATAATTCATTTTTTGAGTCTAATTATTCTCTTTCTGTAAATTTTTGATTCTAAGCACACGATAATCATTCACTAGCCTATCTTTGTTGATTTCTATAGAAGTAGAACAAAAATGTTAATGTGTTCTCGAGATAATTACAAAGGAAGAGTTTACAAATTAGTTGAAGGGATGTCTTTAACTGATTCCTCCTCTTTCACCATTATCTAGTTTATTAAACAAAAAGCTTGATATCCATCTAGCAATGCAAAACCTCTCAGAGCTGGCTACAGCCTGTAGGATCTATTCCATGATGGAAGTGGGTAGAAAATGATCTTGAGGTGAATTCTATTAGATCATGGAAGTCCAAACATAGGTTGATCTCTCCACTTCTTTCTCACAGGAACCAAAATTGAAAACCTAACTGGAGTGCTTGATAGGGAAGATGATGTGGGCATTTAATAAAGATATTTCAACTTTTTTCATGAGAGGCTCTTGTTTTTTTTTTTTTTGAGGTTTCACTAGCCTTTTGCTTATGTCTGAAACGGATTAGAATCAAGATCCATCTCGATGTGTGTTGTGCCAACTTTGGGTTGAAGCCTCTTAAATCTTTGTAGGTCCCGGAAAGACATAGGGCACTCTTAACAAAGTCGAATAAACTAAGATTTTTCTTGTGCGTGCTTACCTGAAAATGGGTCTGATGAACACTTCACCCCACTAGAATATATCACCTTCTCTTCCGGAATTCGGTCATTTGGGTTAAAAATTGACTCCAAAGTGAAAGACCCTTTAGTAGATTTTTTGTCATCATGAGGATTTACCTATATTAAACTAGGAGAAATTCCACCTATTGTGAGCATCCATGACTAGATGAATATGAAGAAACTATATTATTACCTTCAATCGAGGATTGATACCATCTTGGACTCCAGCTGGGACTTGGAGGAGGATTTAGTACTGCAAACAAAAGGTCAAAGAGACTAGGAGAGGTCCATAGGGATTCTTGGCAATTGGACTTACTTCAAAGGGAAAGAACCAAGGTAGCTAGTGGTACCCGAGGGAACAAGTGAGGGAATTATTTTCTTATCTAATCCCCCATTAAGCTTTTGTGGGACAAAAATCCTCCTAAGTAGGGGAGGTGTGATCCATAGGGATCCAAAATGATTCTTTTTTATCAAATCAGCCAACATGAAGAAGAAACAAAATATACACGGAAGTTCTATTTGTTTAGTGACATGACCCCAACTATGTAGGTGGCAGTTATAGACACAAACAACTGCCCCACTAGGGTGACAGTCTGGGACCGTGATGTTGCATTGGGTGGATGGCAGGGCTATTCGGGTTTAGAAGAGAAAATAAAATATGACACAAAAAGTCCCAAAATTCCAAAGGGGTCATGTCTATTCTTCTACATTGATTTTACCATTTTCTAGTGATGGGAGAACATGAGAAAGACTATACATGCAGTTATAGAAGATAACAAAGCATCGAAGATGAAGAAGGGGAAGTCAGAAGATATTATTGTTGGGATTTTGATTTGAATAAGCACGGAGGAGTAATGAGTTTAGAGCAAAAAAGTAACTGGGAGGGGAAATGTGAGATTTATCTACTTCTCTTTCATTACGTATTATAATTCTGTACTTATTATTATTGAAAAAAAAGGGGAAGAAAGATAAATTTCACTCCCATTGGTTTTCCCCTGTGGAGGGTTTCGAGGATACTATTTTGAGTCTCTATTTCTTTCTCTTCGTAAATTTTGTTCTAAGCACAAGTATAATTCATTCATAGCTATCTTTGTTATTTTCTAATAGAAAGTAGAACAAAAAGATTCATTGTGATTCTCTAGATTAATTACAAAGTTGAAGAGTTTACAAATTAGTTGGAAGGATGTCTTTAATGATCCTCTTTCACCATTATCTTAGTTATAGCTTGAGTATCCATCTAGGCAATGAAAACCTCTCGAGCGGGCTACAGCCTGTAGGATTATTACATTGATGGAAGTGGGTAGGATCTTTGGTGAATCTCTATTTAGATCAATGGAAGGCCAAACATAGTGATCTCTCCACTTCTTTTCTCAAAGGAAACCAAGTTGGAACCTACCTGGAGTGTTGATGGGAAGATGATGGTTGGCCTTAATAAGAGTCTTTCAAACTCTTTTCTCATGAGAGGCTTTTGTGAGCGGTTCACTAGCCTTTGCTTATGTCTGAAGGATTAGATCTAGATCCATCTCGAGTGTGTGTTGTGCCAACTTTGGGTTGAAGCTCTTAAATCTTTGTAGTCGGAAAAGACATATGGGAAAAATCTCTTAACAAAGTCGAATAAAACTCAGATTTTGTCTTGTGAGTGCTTACTGAAAATGGGCTATGAACTTAACCCCCTTACAGAATTATTCACCTTCTCCTTCCGGATTGGTCATTGGTTAGTTTAAAAAATTGACTCCAAAGTGACAAGACCCTTTAGGTAGATTACGGTCCCATTGTACAACTTGACAACATACTAGCTCCAGTTTGTCTTGGTTCCTGGAGGAGAACTAAACTTTCTATTTATAAAGTTGGATATCTTTTGATCATTCTTGAAGACCGCCAATTTGTGTTATTAGCAAAACAAGTTGGTCTCACAACCACTTTGATATGTTGCTATAGATTATCACTTTTGATGCTTCGACAGACTCACATGTTGCCCCAATCGCTTCATCTGTATGTTGCTTCATTTTTCCTTCCTTAGATGGAATTGGCTAATGAATGCTTCAAATTCCTTGATGACTCCCATACCCAGTTCCTTATAAGCTCCTGAGTAAATCATTCTGGGCAGCATTTGGGTCCTCAGACTGATTCACAACTAGTTCCTGTCGCCAAACCTTGTAAGTTCTGATTCCTCTTTTCCTTTCCCAATGAAATCCATGGACAAGGCCATACTCGTTTGTATTTGCAAAAGAAAATTGGAAATGAAAAGATAATTAGTATTTCATACCATTGGGGTGAAACAAGCAAGATCCTCCTCTGGCTCCTTGCATCTATTCTTGTCCATCAAAAAACACACCATACTTCTTATCATCTTTGTGTTTTGGCTTAATGATGTCCCAGGAAGAGGTGATTCTCCTCATGCAAAAATAGAATCCTAGTTTAGATTCCTTTATTTAATTAATATGTGGCAAAATCAAATGCCTCTTGTTTTCCCCACTCATCGAGGGTAAGTCTTGGATACCTCCCATCCTTGGTATCTACTTCACAAGTACTTGGAAGATCATCTTATCAAAGGATGGATCAAAGGATGGACATAACTTGACATTGATCAGGGGGGTACATAGACTCCATAGGGTATTATATGTATGGGGCTAGTATCTGTTATTCCTTAAGCCTCCATACCTTGTTCTAAAGAGCATGTGTGACCAATCAAGAGACATATAAGCCCCCATCTTAGCAATGAAATCCCTTGACAAACAAAATGCCAAAATGTGTGTGCAATTCTATGACCAATATTTTCTGTAACATATCACATTGGGGTAGGCATGCAGAGTGAGTATAAAATATTGATGATCCAAAGGTTTTCACTGTTTGTTCCCATCCAATGCACCACCCCGTCTTTGGAGATGACCTCATATTGAAGGCCTAGCGATTGTCTATTTGTTTTGGGCATTACAAGAGCTACTTACCCCGACAATCATGCAATTGTGTATCCAATTTTGTCCCCAATGATCAAGGAACATATAATGGAGGGGGATTCAAGATTCTTACCTTGTTGTTATCCATGATATCCCCCTAGTCTGAGCTACATTAGTAAACACTTTCTCTTTGCTGTTTAGGGGTTGATTTGAGCTTGACCAATGGGCCATCAGAGAATGCAATAGATCTCTGTCTTGGAATGGCCAGTGACTCCCCATTGAAAGTTTCCAATTTCTCTTCTGCATTTGTTTAATGATATTAAACGAGATAATCCGTTTTTCTCTGGCCCCTTTCTTGTAATTTTTCGTCTTGCACATGGGTTTTTCGAACTGGTGCTTGAGGGTTTGGAAGGTGGGCTGGAATGACCCTTATATTGGGGTTGCATTGAGTTCCAATACCTTTTGGAGTAAATTGAGGTTGAGGATATCTAGTCTAGTGATTTTCCTTCTCCAAATTCCTTTTCTTGGACCTGCATTGGTATTTTACACTTTGAGAAG